>JAFFZH010014693.1:173739-189075 GCA_018420115.1 Euura saliciscinereae
TTCGGTCCTACAGAATTGGGTTGTGGAGGGTCGTTTCTACAGAATTTGGTTGTGGAGGTTCGTTTCTACAGAACTTAGTCCTGGAGGTTCGTTTCTACAGAATTAGGTTGTGGAGGTTCGTTTCCGCAAACAAATAGATCCTGTCCACGGACCAAATTCAGTAGAAACGAACCTCCGGGACCGGATTCTGTAGAAACGACCCGCTACAACCCAATTCTGTAGAAACGAACCTCCAGGACCGTATTCTGTAGAAACGAACCCCCAGGACCAAACTCTGTAGAAACGAACCCCCAGAACCAAATTCTGTAGAAACGAACCTCCGGGACCGAATTCTGTAGAACCGAACCCCCAGAACCGAATTCTGTAGAAACGACCCTCAGAACCAAATTCTGTAGAAACGAACCTCCACAATCAAATTCTGTAGAATCGAACCTCCAGAACGGTATTCTGTAGAATCGAACCTCGACACCCGAATTCTGTAGAAACGAACTCTGTAGAACCGAACTCTGTAGAAACGAACTTCTGTAGAATCGAACTTGTGTAAACGAACTCTGTAGAAACGACTCTCTGTAGAATAGATTTCTGTAGAAACGAACTCACCCCATTGAATCTCTGGGATTTCGTGATGTATCGTATTGCTTGGAAATAGTCAGTGGAGGGATTTGAGGATTCTGAACGAAAAGACTTAGTTAGACTTAGTTAACACGCGTTCAACGTTTCGAAACAAATTACAGTTAAGAGCTCGTTTGTTATTTTTATCACCGCAATTCTTCAGCTCAGGATCAAACACCGTTGATGTGAACTTTTTATCAACCAGCAGTATAACTGATACATTTATATCTGGGAGAAATCCACCGCGATTATTGTTTTTTGTCAAAAAATAACCAATTCTCCGATGAAATTGCTCTGAGTGATGGGCTATAAAAGTTTCTAGGATTCTACTAGAATATAATCATTCCTCGCTTCTTCAGATAATTTGTCAGCGTACCCGATTCGCTAGGGTGAATCTACCCTTCGAGGATTTTGTCCATTTTGCTTGATCCACAATTATTGCATCGTTTAATTTTTCTCCTCGTTCATGAATAGCGAGTCATCTATTTCTCGTGTCCGGTGAAAAATCTTTTGTGTATTGCTGCAGAAGTTAACGAGAAACTCTTACAATATCTGCAACATGCGATTACTACCCTTGTAGTAAAGTAACGAGTTTCATACTCCGCATATTACCATTTCATTTGCGTTACTCAACGTTTTTATGGAAATTATTCTACGCTGCAGCCGTTATAGAAACAAGTAATTCAAATTATTGCCTCCTCGTTGGTAACAAAATGCGATTGCATGTTCCGGCCCTTCCAGTCATATACGGCATGATAATAATGTTGTTAGGCCCTGTACATGTGATAATGCATGCGATATTAGTGGTGCTTAACTACCTCATTCGTGCGAAACATGCCAAACACACCGTCGCTTGTACCTAAGGAATGCGAGAATTCACTTAAGAACAGATGAACCAACTTCCTCTTCTCCAATTCATTTTCTTATACCTCGGGTTTGATGGGGTCGTCAAAGATTTTAATACGCCATCAGAGCGTGAATTTTTTTGTTCAATGAACCAATTATCTCGGTGATAAAATTACTGCAGAAAACCAAGCGCATCGTACATAGCCACGGGGGTATAAAATAGTTATCCTCGAGTAGACCATAAAGCTGGTCAAGGTTATACACCTCCGCACATGTGGTCAAATTTAATGAAGAAAGGAGTTGTCGTAAAGTTTCTTTGACAAAAAATGTTGAGAAAAAAATCGACAATCTTATTTTATGCAGCTTATCCAAAGTGAGAAGGGAACAAATGAAATATAGTCTTCATCCCTAACGCATGCAAATAAATGGAAATAAATTAAAACAAATGCAAATCACGGTCCGGCACCAGATGCTCACCGCTAATTCCTCACTTTGCACGACGTCTCTTCCTCTCCGAATAATTAATACTTTCAGACATTAAGCTTGCGGCTGATTTACTTCGATAAGGATTTCGCGATAGATCCTCAATCGTCCGTCCGAGTGAAGTGGGTAACGAAGTGAGACGCGGTGGTCCGGTTCCAGCGCCAGTGCCCAGTGTCATACTAGTTTATAGCTTTACTAATTCCTACTGGGGCATTAGCATTAATTCTAGTTAATTTAAGTAACTGTTTATTTATATGCGTTAATATTAATTTACAAACTAGCCACCGTTCTCGAGGACCTTGCCTGGCTAAAAGCATTGTTTCAGTCGTTGCTTTTGCGGTGAATTTGCATTTTGTCCCGTGAATATATTACGGCTTATTATACTCCGCGTGTGTTGCGATTTGAAAACACTGTGGTAAAAGAAATTATATTTTATGAATTCAAGAATCATATCCATGAAAATGGATGGAATTATTCTTGAATAATTTAAATATCATCGGACTGTGAAAAACGAATGATAATCGTAAAATATATATATTTGATTGATAGTTTCGTGGAAATGTATCCACAGCTAAAAACTCTAAAGGCGCATCTGAACCGCACTATCTGAGCTAGGATGGTATCACATACATTTTTTAAGAAAACGTTTCGTTTCCACTCCAAAACGTACAATCTTCAGAAGGGAATCCCTCGGTCTTTCCGAATCTGGCATGAAGAAAATGTGGGGATCATGATAATTTTTGTATTTCCGAGAAGGCTAAACGTCCGGTAGAGAAATGGTACTCGGCTATTTCCATGTCGTATAAAATAATATTCAGATAAGAATATGGAACGTCGGTGAGTCGGTGTGTCCATGCCACGAATTATAGAACCGCAAGTCAGAATATACGCTTGCGAAATACAAAGCGGAGGTTAAAGTAACAACGTTACATATCGCGTACATTCCGGAACCGTTCTCCAACGTTCAACGATAAATGTATCAATTGAAGTGTTTCGGTGGTTCCCCACAATAGTATTTGATAATAATGATAACAACGACGATTGCGGACGCTCTGAGCTGCTGAAATGTTGATTTCACCCGTTCGTCTTAAGACGTTAATAGCAGATGGGGGAAAGCTTCGAATCTTCTTCGAATCCTCCCTTTTCCCATGGGCTTTCGGGCGGTTTCAGAAGCCCCTGGCATTGGGTAAAGCAGTGCGGCTACGTTTTCCGCGCATATTTGCGCGGTCGCAGGTCCGTTATACAGCCACGCGGACCGAGTGCATACATTGAATAAATTATCACAGGATAAACAAGGGTCTCGCGCCCCCACAAGCAGTCCGGAATAGCAGCTACCAACATGATAGCGGTCTCGCGACTCCAAGAGCTGGTAGCTTGGCTTTTGTTGCATCGTGTTGCCAACGAAAAATGTCTTCCTATAGTTTGAGCCACTGAAAGAGACTTATTAATCGCGTTGCGTAGAGCTTACGCCACTCTGATTGTCATCCGTCCGAAGGCACGAGATTCCAGTTCCTTAAAGAACTACTTTTCTTTCACGTTGCACTTAAAGCTTCCGTTACGTCACTGAGCATCGCTACATCCGCAGTTCGCTGAGGCAATTTCGGCTAAGATCTTAGACGGTGAGGGTAGGTCGCGCTTCTAACCGAACTCGGGTAGCTATATGTTGACTGGGGTACGTAATATTTGGAGCGTTCACTACCCTGCTTCAGTTTCGTGGTGGCTCCATCGGGAGGGGAGCAAGACGGAGAGCAATGTAATTAATAGGGAACACAATGGCTGTCTTGCGGGGGGCAAAGGGGGATCTCGGGGCAGACGGGATGAAGAAGGAGAGGAAGGAAATCTGCCGGAGGCCATGACTGGAGGCAGCCAAGAGTATCGCTAGAAGGAGGTAATGTGCCCTGACGGATGCCGGCTGAGAGAGGCAGTGCCATATTATCGTCTCGGAGATATACCCACGTCGGTACCTGACTTCTGGGTCACACAATAGCCCGGCTTGTGTTTTGTCCGCCCAGACAGGGATGAATCTCCAAAAATCTACTCCACAAAAGCTCCACCGCCACTTTCTACAACATATCTTTTGCACTGGTTGCGGTTCGTCGTCGGCGTGGCGTGCAGCTCGAAGGTACCGCAGTGTATTGATGCGGAATATGAACGGTTTCTAGCCTGCGCATTACACTGATCCCGGTGTGAACACGAGGACTTGAAGTAAGTGTAAGCGTACCGGCAGCTTTTCGATATAACCGGAAACGTGCGATTCGGATGCTGTGAGTGATTACCACGTGCATTAATGATGCGACGAGGAGATAGCACTAACGTTTCTCGGACGATCCCTGCGTCCCTGGGGATCGGTGCCTCCCGGCAGCGGCAGAGGACGGCTTTCAGAGGCTGGTAACCTCCAGGACTACGGGAGAGGATCTGAAGGTTGGTAGCGGATGGCCGCATGGTTAGTTCATCGCTGCTTTTCACCACCACAGCCCGGTTGAGCATGCATGGTTGAGCATGGATAAATGATTCAGAGTTTTGGAAATATGGAAAGTGGAGTGGTGGTACGATTCGCCTATCGAGAACCGCGAGCTTCTCCCAAAGCTTCGAGTGGTGGGATGGGGTAGAAAGGGAGTAGCGAGGATCTACCCGATTTTAAGAGGCTTTCACAGACTCCAAGATACCCAGAGGCCACGTGGATCCGTCCCGAATATATTTTCCCACATTATTCGACGAAAAACAGCGGTGGTCAAACTGGTTGAAGTTACTCTGCCAAATCTTTGATCTGGTCTGCTCATTGCTGGCTCTAGAAATCCATTCGCATGTGCTTTTTATGGGCGAAATAAGCAAAAGTATGACGTTGAGCGCTGCAGGTTGAACATTGCTACAGCTGCATAGCCGAACCGCAGCATGTGTTCTCGGTCAAACATTCCCACAGTATTCCAGTCTGTTATCAAGATTCAGAGACTGAGAATAAACGAAATTCACGTCTGAGAATAACGGTGCAGAAAAGGGTAACGACGCCCGCCATTCGCGACGGTGTGCTCTACGTCTTAGAACAAATACCTTTGAAATACTCCGGCCGTCAAGACACCAGAGGCACCGGGGAGCGGCTGGGCGCACCCTGGTCGTAAACTAAGGTATGGGATAGACGCCTAGCTCCATAGTATACGGGTGCACGTGGATACGATGTGGGAACTGCCCGGGCGCACGAGACTTTGGGATTACAGCCAATCAATTACCGCGGTTTGGCCGCTGTATTTTTCGCAAGAGCGGAAATTATTGTGTGCTGGGAGTAATGAGTATGTTTCTACCGGCGCCTGGAGGTATACATCACCGAAACACGCACCCGCTCACATTTACCCGCAGTAAGTGAAACTCCGCGGTATTCCGGGATCGGGATGATCAAGAGGGCTGAAAAATTCATGAAACAATTTATGCATCCGCATATACCACGTGGGCTGATGCGAGATACTAACGTTTCACCAGAATCGTACTTACATTCGTATACCATGGAAACTAAAATTCTTTTACTCTTATGCAAATTTTTTCAACGAGTATATAAGATATGCCCTTGGCGCGAAAGACTCCACGAACCTCCGAATAAGTTATTCTCTGGTATCTCGGACTATTATTGACCCTAAAGCGCTATCGCTATTTTTCTAACCTCCTAACGCTTGACCGGTACGAATATTAGCCTCACGCATTTTTTTCTTTTGTTCGTAAAATTGTCCCTAGAACAATAATGAAACTACTCAGTTCAGAAATATTTTCGTTTTTCCATAGGAATGACAGATTCAATTAGAACAATGTTCATTAAAAATTGTATTTAAATCTGTACCGATTGTCTACGAAAAGCTACACGCCGTTGCCCATGAAGAGTATGGAGTGAAATACCCATTGTCGAATCACTTGTGCGGATGTAGTTATTGTGTAGCTTGAGCCCGCTTGAACAAAGCTTTACATCGAAGCAGTGTTCATTATACTTCCATCAGGTATAGAAAACGGACAACCGATTGGTCGGAGGCTGGGGGAACATGAATAATATATTAAAACAGGCTCGATATTAGCTTGCATAATTGATCGTGGGTCAATTATTATTATTGTCAGGTGAATTGACACCTGTCTAGACCAGCCTAGTCCTTGTCATGAAACTTGGCGCGGCTGGTAATCCTATCTGTACAGAATTTTGGTCACAATACAAGATTGTCCGGACAGTAAAAACTGACAGCGTTTGAAATTTCGCTAAATGCGTTAGTCCAGATCCAATTATTCCCGACTGCAGCACCTCCCGTCAGGTAATTTGGAACAATGCACCAGCCAAGCGACAAATTTCAATGATTTACAAACACAACTGAGAGACTTTACCCCTCGAGCCTGTACATATACGTCCATGAATTATTCCGTCCCTACACAAAGCGCGAAATACAAACTGCCTAAATCTACGAGCAGCTTTTATTCTGTTCAGTTAGTTGCTCTTTTTAGTGCAAAAATAACAACCCTGATTCCACTGAATACGGTGCTGTATTGGTATGGAGTAGGTGAAAAGAGGAAATACCACGAGCGGAGTGTGTGCACGAATTGGTGGTCCGCTCGCACCCTCAGAAATGCACTTTTTGATCTATGACAACATTTTTCTCCGACCTGTCCGCCCAGGTATTCGGCAGTCCGCTCGCCACCGAGCTACATTTAAAACCACGTGCTTATCTCGTGTGTGGGCGAAAGAAATCTGACCGAATTGCGTGACTCATTTCATTAATTCCACCGAATGTCCTAAATCTTTGAAATCGTCCAAACTTTTGATGAGTCGCAAAGAACGTTCCGGCTGTGGTTGACACGTTGATAAGTAAAAGCAAAAAATTCAATTACAGAATCATCGTCGCAGTTGGTATGAAATAATTAAGCCATCTTAGGAGCACGCTTTGCAACAGCTGGCTGGGCGAAGGTAAGGGTGAGAAAATGGGGGCTGCGACGACGACGACACTTTGAGCTAACGCGAATTTCCCTCTGGGTAAGTAACAAATAATTTTGGGCACGGGATATAGCATCTTGTGCAGCGCTTTGCTAATTCTCGTCGCTAATCTGGTAAATCCCAAGTCGACGGACGTTAAAGTAGTCATTGCAGTAGGGCAACGCCTGTGCGACGTTCCTAATATGCATGCGCTTCCTCCGGCCAAAGTTCATCGCCGTTATATTAAGTTTCGCGTTGTCTCTCCCCGCGCCTCGCGATACTCGAGGGTTGAAGAGCGAGTACAGGGCGTGGATGGTATCGTAGTTAAATGTATGTGCGAACGGTATGGGAAAGCACCGGTAAAGGGGTAACACATGCTTAATAATTTACGTCGCGCAAGTGGCCTGGAACTTACGATGAGTTATATCGTGCTTCCACACACTTGCGGAGCGATACGTTCATTCATACACGGGAAAGAGGAATCGCTAAGGTAAAACCCATCCCCTTTTGAATTATTACCGGCAACACTTCTGGGGCATGTGCAAGATATGGAGCCGCTACTTTTTTCCTGTATAGTAGGATGAGAAAAATGAAGCGGAGTGAAATCAACCGGTGCGTCGAGCTTGCGAGGAAAAGTTGTCTCGGACCGAGGGTAACTGTAAATACGGAGCGGGGTGCCGAGTAGCGAAGGTACCTTCCGTAATGTAGGAGGTATTATGTCTTATTTCTCTGCACACTGTACACTGTAATTACCCTGGGGTAATTGTGCGGCGTTACCATAAGCTCACCTTTCATCGGAGACTCACGAATGGAGTGAATCAGAATGGTTAACTCGCGAGTACGGTACACGAGCGATAAACAATAAATCACGCTCCATGGGAAGGCGATAGGGACTCGACCATTTTTCAAAGGATCATCAACTTTAATAGATTTTACGAGAATCATACATCAGAAGCGAGAACGGATTCAGTCTGACACTTGGCAAACGTGATTACTCATCCCCGGTCTCTCACCCTCTAATTGGAGCAAGAGAGAGGTTAATTGTGAATCTAATTGCGAGCAATCAGGCAATGGAGGAAAAACGTCTCAATGTCAGTTGTCAACACTTGCTTTCTGCCGGTATTCGTACCACATTTTCTCTCCGTTCCTGAAGGGTGAAAATCTCCCTCAGTCCCGAACAACGAAATTTCATCCTTCTCAGATTCTTGCAAACCACAAAGCAGACCATGATTCCGTTGTCTAACGGGGACCGTCTGAATACCACGATCCTCTAATTATTGTAGGCTACATCATCAAACGTTGCGGAATTTTCTTTCTCGGACACTCGCGAATGTCCCAGCGTCGTTAGACATCAATATCAAGTTCCTCTGACCGAGGGTTTGCGTAATCAGGCGTGGAGTTCAATGACGTGCGTAGGGCTTTAATCTTCCACGCTCGAGGGACGGTCGTAGCTGAGGGCTTATGAGCAGCCGCACCGTGACGGGGTCAACCGTGACTCCGCACCACTTCTGGTTTTCAGTTATACATGCATGTTCTTGTATGGAACGGAATTTTAGAGACGGTCTAATTCGGGAGTCGACGGATTCATGTAAATACTTGGATGATGAATTGTCCGTGTGCTTAGTAATCAAGATGAGGGTCCCAGAGTCAATGACAGTACCGTAGCACGTGCCTGAATTGAAACTGCGACAATGCCAACAGAGACAATTTTTGTGAAGATGAACAAAGTGTTCGCGTAATGGAAGCCAGCAGTTATTTATGACGAGATGTCGAAGTGGAGTTACTTACGAAAAGCCGCGTCAACGTGGAATGATTGACGTGGCCAATTTAGAACGGCGAAAAAGAAAGGGCTGAAGAAATAACCAGAAAAGGGGCCTTGGCAGGGGTAGAAAAAGAAAATCAACATATATCACGATGCATATCGATGTGTCATTGTCACAGAGAAAAACTAATACGCGACCGTCGAGCGAAATTCGAGAAAATTTATATGAAAAACGATACGTGAGAGAAAGAGAGTGAGGGATACGTATTAGATCACAGACCTGCACCTCCGGGGCATGGGAAAGATCCGAAGCTATAATCTGATCGAAACTTTTATTGTGTCAAAAGTTTTTATCGCATTTATGTATAGCTTAATCCATGCATACATAGCCGTGTAACGTATAGCATGATAAAAATTTTCTCATAAAAGTTTTGATGTGGCGGGGATAAAGAAAAAAAAATGCAGGAATATCACCATCTTGTAATCTTGAATTTCAAGAAAAGGGTTGACAACTGCTATTTCTCTTATTTCCCTGACGGATACAAATGCCCAAAACGCCAAAAATGTTACGCCTTATAATATAACACCGTGGTTTCCAATGGATATCGAGCCCCTAGGTTTTGTGTGTACGATCAAAATCCAACAGCAGTTTTTTGAGTGTCATAAATCTGTAATTTTCTGACAACTTGCCCGATAAAATCAGAACCTCAGACACTGAGGAATGTATCTCACGTTGTCTGAATAAGAACAGAAATATTTATTGCTCTGGGGCAGATCACACCAGGAATTCTCAAACATTGACCACTCAAGGCTATCACGAAGACAATTATTGTTTCTCTATCTATGCCAGAGACTGAAAAACGCGAGGGGCGAAAATTACGGTTTGAGGATGACGAGTACCTCCGTATTTTTAAACCCTAACCTACATCAACTCAGGCGACGCAGTGGTACGAGACTCATAAGATGTGCTGATCGATACTCGTGGAGCCATAGCATATGTTGAAACGAAATTACGATTCAAATTACACCATGCCGCGTGTGCATGAGGGGCCGATTAATAATAAACTCTCCAACGTAGTACATCGCCTTCTCACGTGATACGAACATGGAAGAGTATTGCTTGTTGCGAGTTTTACCCTCGAGATTAACCAAGTTTCTGATTCGTGAGGTACGTGTCAGGATCTCTGAGGATTATTTCGTATTCCAGACTATACCACAAGCCCCTCTCTCATTTCGCTCTGACTCAGAGAGCTAAATAATTTCCGTAACTCGCGAAAAGTTTTTCGATCAAGAACGCGTTGCCGGGGGGTGAATCCATTCTTTCAGAATATCGAGGATCGAATACGATGTGTGAAAATTATTCATGAGGAGAAAAAAAAAAACGCACATTTTTCTCATCCTCCATCGCCCGCGCTTATCATTCATCTCGACAACGTGATCACGTCCGGTTAAATCCCGACACAAGACCGTGTTTTGATCTAGAATCTAGATCGCGACGCTAACAGCGGATAAACCCTTGCCCTCAAAACGGTACGAAAACATAATGGTCCCTCATCCGGCAGTATCGGCCTCCAGGCTACGGCTTTACCCAGTCCTCGTATGTGGTACAGGCTGAGTCATCGTGTCGTGTGATACTCAATCGCGTCATACCGCATACGAACACATACGAAGTAAACACGCGCACTCTTAGCCTCCCTCCTACCCCCTAACCCCCCTATTCCTTATTCAGCACCCCTCACGTTCAGAATTCTCTTCGCCCCCTAGCAGCTCGTCTAAGCCCCCAACCGAGGACGGTACGGACGTGAGAGCCCTCCAATCTGCAATGCCATCCCCCTCGTGCAGCGCGAATCCATTCGGGCACTGCGCATGGTGGGTTGGGTATCATTTTTAGGTTTGTAAGGATGCGTTTTTTCCGACCATGGGCATCCTTGCGGCGTGGGGGTTGCTTTTTTTGTGCTACTCTTCGACTAAATCCGCGGGAATGGGACACCGGTGTTCGTATCGCTCGCAATCTTGGCTCAATCTCACTGTTTCCAAGGTTTAATTTTTCCAAATCCATCGATCAACTCCACTCAATAAGTCACAATAATGGGAAAGCTCCTTATTTCGTTCCTGAACATCCTGCGCGTCTCGTCATTTGGAAGAAGTCATATTTCCTCTCGCCAGCCTCGAAATTATTCTCATCTAGCTCATCTCGCTCACAAATTAATAGCCTCCCTTAACCTACCTAGCTACCAATTTGATCCCGCAGGTAGCGAACTAATGAATCCATCATGGCCGCGCTGAGCAGTCAGGAACCGGAAGTCTAAGTACCCGAGCCACGGCATCCCGCAGGTGGCTTTAGTAGATAATATCGGAGAGAGGCTATAGTTGCAAGCGCGAGGAGCAAATGGATGCTGGGATAAAAGAGGGATGCCCCCATGCCCCACGTGCTCGGCCCACCAGGGGTGCTTGTATATTGAGATGGGGCGACGCTCTGACGCGGGGTCAGGGAGAGGGTGTAATTTCCCGGTGGACGGCGGCGTCGGAGCTCGTGGTGCGGATCAGGGCGAGGGTTGATCAACCAGTGTCGTCTCGTCCTCGTGATCGTGAACGTGTGCTGTATTTGTGATCGTTAGATTAGTTCTTGTCTAATGTAAGGTCGTTTCATTCCATAAACGTGGTCAATTTTCTGTAATTCGATCAAGACCGAAGCCCTGAAAATTGCAGGTTTATGCTGCTTCTAAAGTTTTGTTCATACAACGTGACTGTTTGATCGGCGTATGTCGCTCAAGCGATAACATTTAGCGACGCGAGATAGTAATTTGGTGATTTTCGGTGTAGCTACTTGAAGTTCGGTGATTAATTAACAGCGAATCGGTGTGATTGTTCGAATCAAGGATATTCGATACCATGTGGATTTTTTTTTCTTGTGAAACTTAAAAGCATCTTGTGAACTGTGTGAACTTGTGAAGTGTTCGCTTGGTGTGTTTCGTGATACAAATAATAGTGAAAGTTGTTGATAAATCGCGTGCGATTACTGGAATTGCGTTTTTAAACGAGTTTCGTGCAGTCGTTACATACCTGCGTACGGGTTTCCGATTTGTGGAAAACCCGCGCATCTCAGCAACTGGTGTTTATCTCATTAAGTCACGATACGTGTTGCTATATTTTGTTTTTCCTCTTCTATCTTAACATTTGGGCAATTTCCTTACATGGTTATTACATAGAATCGACGAGATCACTGGGATAACTGCTGAATTTGAATCAAATGATTTGAAAAGTAGTCTCAAGAAATGTTATAAGGCTGATTATACTGTGATATCGAAAGTGGACGTGACTGATACAAGTTTCAATATTTACCGTGCTATCACTGTTTTAAGACTTAGTAATGTGTAAATGAATATTACCATACATTTTTTAAACTGAATAAGGTACAATTCGATAGGCACGTGGCGTGATTCAAGTAGATAATATCATAGGTATATTGAAAATGTTGATCCCGACGTCCGTATCTCCGACTTCGAGCGATGACAGTGGCGCTATCAAGCTCTTCGTCGGTCAAATACCGCGACATTTGGAGGAGGACGCGCTGCGACCGATGTTCGAAGAATTTGGTAAAATCTACGAGTTCACTGTCCTGAAGGATAAATATACCGGAATGCACAAGGGTGAGTTTATGTGTCTACCCTTTCAGCCGTGACAATGTTCCCCCTTTCCTCCCTTGTCTTGTGCTTACAAATTTTTATAACCATTTTATTTACGTGAAATTGTCACGTGGAGTCGCCGGTAGTAACCGAAGTTAACCTTTTAAGTAGATGAAAATGTCGAGCTTTCAGACAAGTTGACAGACTTTATTTACAGCATAGCCCGTGCAGGATCACCCCGGTGAACGAGATATTTTACATTTTTGATGTTTAATCTTGTCTGCCTTGTTCCAAGCTCCAACTGACTAATACTACCCGGAGAAAAATGAGACAGAGGGTGAAGAATTGAGCAGCAAAGGGGTGGTCACAGGGGTTCATATGGGGTCTCAGGGATCGCTGCATGGTCCACGGGGGGGGGGGGGGGGGGGGGGGGGGGGGGGGGGGAGGGGGGAAGAGCTTGCGCGCGCATCACGTGGGACGAAACCACACGGGGCGATACTATTCGCAGGCCTGATCGTTCGACCGAGAGATTAATAAGGATTTATTCTTTTGTCCCATGGTAAGCCCGTGAAACAATAAATTTTTCGGGCATTCACGTCCATCGCTGAGCCGGATGACCCCACACAGCTAGTCCTAATCTCGCTTAGCGCCTGCCTTTGTCCGACCGTAACTTAGCGGTCTTAAGACCTGATGGAAAAAAATAAGACCGGAACGTTCAGGTTGTAGGCAAGCGAACTTATATCCTCGCAGATCTTAAGAGCAATATGCTACAGTCATTTTTTACTCTTCTTTACCGACCGTACCCGGTTTTCACTTGTTTTCACTGATAGCAAAGCCTACGCGTCACGAGCGCGGAAAAGGAACCAACAGCGCAATTCTAGATGGAATTCCGAAGATATACCTTTGTTTCATGCAACAATGAAGACGTATTCTTGAAAACTGCACAAAATGGTAATTGTCGATGTCAAGCGGTGGTCGCGGCCATGATGAACGGGCGAAACTCACAATCACCGCTTGACATCGACAATTACCATTTTGTGCGGTTTTCAAGAATACGTCTTCATTGTTGCATGAAACAAAGAAGTTTCCGATATATATCTTCGGAATTCCATCTAGAATTGCGCTGTTGGTTTCCTTTCCGCGCTCGTGACGCGTAGGCTTTGCTATCAGTGAAAACAAGTGAAAATCGGGTACGGTCGGTAAAGAAGAGTAAAGAATGACTGTAGCATGCTCTTAAGCGCGTTTTAATTCGTCCGTCCGTCGCGTGGAGTGATGAAAAATGATTGTCAACCAATTAGGGATTATGGAAAGGGTCGGTTGAATATTGAATGAAATCGAGCGACATATCTGGCCGTACCGATCTCGCGATGCGGTTGATAAGTTTTACTCCTTTTCCTCTTTGGTGACTGTAAATTGACTTATATAGGTTTATTATTGTTGTTTTTTTATTCGAAACCCCCCAACTCCCTCGTGGCTGACTTGACCCGAGCTACTGTCGACCTCTGGGGTAGTCGGATGCAGATATTTTACAATAAATATCCGCCCGATAAGCCGCACGATCCCGACTACCGTTCCCGGTGAGCTGATTTTTTATTTTTCTTGATGCGGAAAATTTATTACTGACAAATGGCCCCCCAGTTGGCGGTTTTTACTGGGCGAATAACTCATTAATCCTCGGTAGCAAGAATGCTCAAGGTTTTTGTTTTTTATTTTCGACTACCATAGTTTCGAAGGTATATTCTTCATCAAAGTATAAGAACGACTGCAACCGATGCAATGGTGGGAATTTGTCCATTACACAAATTGAAGAGTCGATTATTCACATTTCTATCGGTGTCACCGGAGTGTTATTTAAAACAAGAGTTTCCGATGATTACGAAGCACTCGAATTAAAATTCGTTAATGGCGGGTACAGAACGAAACGAGATACTCGTAATTCAAGACACACTTGAAAAAAAGAATATATAAAAATTCGTCCAGTAATGGATACGACGCAGAGAGGCGGAAAGAGGGAGAAATACCTAAGCCGCGTTCTCGCAGATATATAACTTCATAAACTGAAACGGTGAGTGATGATCCTTCCGCTTCGTGAGTTAGACTGCCTAATGAATTTTGATGAATTTTATAACGAGGAAACGAGGAAAAACCGACTTAATCGTAACCTCGTCGTACCTTGTATATACCTTTATATTACTCATATTATTCGTGAATAAATGTCGTACAGGCGACTATAACTTTTGTCGCTGAATAAGGAGGGTTGGGAAGGGAGGGTCTGCCGCTAACACAGAAATCTCGTAGTTTCAAAACAGCTCTTCAATTTTAATGAGACACGGTCTATTCCGCGACTACGTCTTCCAGTCAAAGCCTTTGTGTAATTATATTTTGACTCGACGGGCGGCCTCTGCACCTGCACTTGTACAATCTACAATTTAGCATCTAGAATCTGAAATCTTGAACCCATGGTTGTACTGGTTTTCCGTAACACCGATGCAAGACGTATACCTATACGTACACGTACACAGCATCCTTCTCTTTGTCTTGCCTCTCTCTGTGATGGCGGATGCTTGTTGCGAATGCTAATACCTACAGCCCTCTGGCTCTCGAGCACCCAGAAGCGCCCAATGCTCGTGGCAACTCGTCTCTCATCCCTCCGATCCTCGCAGATTGAGTTACAATCCAACACAAATAGAAAACTACCTCAACCGTCTTACTTTGCATTTACATTATTTCAATTTCACCCCATTGACCCCCCCTCCTCCCTCTTCCCATCCGTTCCCATTCCACCCCGCAATAATTACCGAGTACCGTTGGTTCGCGTGCTTTCGCCAAAGTGGCAGACAACCGGAGGTATGGAAGCCCGAGGGGGAAGCCTCGGTATTCGAGGTGAGGGTGAAAATAAAAGCGGCGAGATTCGATCATTACCATTGCATTCCAGAGGAGGTGATAAGTGCCTAATAAGGTACTTCGGAATTCTATCGCTCAGGGTTCAAGAATTGCCGATTTCATTCTATTTCTCGAGTTCGCGTACCCGTGTAGAAAATTGTTGAGGCATCCCAAATTGAAAAGAGGCCCCT
>JAFFZH010014694.1:0-21559 GCA_018420115.1 Euura saliciscinereae
GCCAAAACACATTCGATTGATGTGAAATCGATATCAGTGACGTAAAAAGAGTCAACGAAGGGCAAGACGAATTTTTTTTTCCGAAAATCGGAACACGTAATGAGAATTTTGTATAACAATATTGTTCTGTGACCCCAGGAGGTGCTGCCCCTCGTGGAGATGGGCAGCACTTCCTTGGATTGCAGAACAATATTGTTAAAAAACGTTAATTACGTCTCGATTTTCAGAAAAACATTCGTCTTGCCCTTCGTTCACTCTTTTTACGTCACTGATATCAATTTCACATCAATCGAATCTGTTTTGGCTGCTTGAGTAGGGTTTGAAAATTCCAAGTGTAAAATGTCGCTATCTCTCTCGCACTCACGCGCCTTGCATTTCCCCTTAATCAAGTTTTGAGGTATAAAATATCTTTCTTTCATGCAACAATAACAACAAAATCCTTATTCGTAACTGAAATGGACAGGAATAAGGATTTTGTTATTATTGTTGCGTGAAACAAAGTTATTTTGGGATCTAGGTGTTCAGAATTTCATGCGGAATTGCGCTATCATCTTCTTTTCCGCTTCTGATACGCGTAGGCTCTGATATCAGTGGAAATAAGTTACGCGCTACTCGGTCGGTAAAGACTGACTATAGCATGCTCTTAATCAAGTTTTTAGGTTATGTTCGAATCGGTATTTAGACAGCGACGCAGCCGTGTTTATTTATTGACTGAACGATCGATCTGAAATCCCCGAACTCGACGAAGAGAATTTTAGGATAATTTGAGGACACCTAAGAGCGGAGAGAGCATCGAGACTCTAAGATACGAGTCAATGTGACAATCATAAACAGCGTTGAAGGCGCCAGTATCGAGACATGCGACTCAAACATGTCGACCTTCGGTGCCGAAATATTGAATTAAGGGCGGAAATATAAGGCGGGAATTGTGGCAGGATTATTGGACTAACGTTATTCAATTATTTCAAGACGACAGTCACTTTGGTTTATTATAATAATATTATTCCCGACGATACTCACGTCGCTGCCAGCGGATGGTTGAAAGAGCCTCCATCTGTCGGACGAATTTTCATCTAGGATAACTTCACGCAGCAGACTGACTTCCGGTATACAAATTTTTGTTCGAATTCAGTGGTTTTGAAATAGCCACGATACTATAACATTACGAAGGCAAAAAACTCCGATCAGTGCAAAATTCTTTATACCTGATGAAAATAGATAATAAAATCATTGTTCTTGGTCTTCTCTTTATTGTCATCAATAGATAATGAAAAAAAAAACGGAATAATTTGAAACTAGTATTTTTATGCTTTTTTTGTGAATAGAAATTCAAAATTTGTTCATTTTCCCAGCAAATGAAACAAAACCGAAGTTATTAGTCGTCTATAACAACTTCAGTTTCTTGTTATCTGCAGTTTCTTATTATTATTATTATTCAAATAATAAATATATGAATTATATTACAGTAAGAAAAAAATAATATTAGATTTCGATGTTTATATTTATGTTTTTTTTTCTTTTTCATAATGTAAAAACAACACAATTTTATGGATATATTTCCATTGCGGAAATAAAAGTACAGAGTCTGCGAATTTCACTATAATATAGCGAATTAGTTCGTAGAAAATTGTAATGAATTATCATCCCTGATGTATGAATTAGATCGTATATATTATTGCCTGACTCGATTAAAGAAGAAACATTAATAATGTTACAAACTACTAAAATTTGATTTCATTACTACTACTATACAATTTTTTTGGGTCGTCGATCTTTTGATCAATATTCTTTTGTTTTCTTCAACTTGAACGATTGTTATGTACATAGTTTCATAGAAAACTTTTGTACAATAATTCACGTTGGTACCACATGCACGACCGCCCTGCATATCGAACGCAGTGAAGTCTGCTACCTACGACGAAATCCGATCTTCGATTGGCCTCGCGTCACCATTGGATTTTGTTTCAAGCGTCGCGATTCGCTATTGTTCGTTCCCTCATCACTCTCCCAGTCTCCAGTCTCCCACAGTCCCACAGTCGCGACTCCGAAACCTCGGAGTCAAGTCGTGTCCGCGCGACGCGTACCACCTGCACCGTCTATCCGTGCGTGTGTGGGTTTGTTTGTACCTGGCTGTCAATTTTGTAACCCGAAGCCGACGGACGGTGTGGTGCAACGTACATACATATATTCGTGTAATAAAATATAACTGTCAAAGAGGATGACCTCGTCGCCGAAGGATCCTTCCACCGAATCCGATGGGTATCAACGATTCGACGACGAGCCTAACGTCACTTTACGTTTGGAGGGTTCCTACGGTGCCAGTCCTAGTAAGAGACGAAATATGTTTAATCATGTTCAACCTAATTCAATTTTTTCACACACATATATACTTCTCTCTATGTATATACATACAAAAAATTTAACGCAATAATTTACGAGATACGCTTATTACGTTAATAGATCGTAATTAATGAACGAACTCTAATTAAAAAGTATAATTTTGTCATCATCTATGATCGTTTTTTGTTTTCCGCTGTGTGTCTGCGTGTTTTTTTTTTCTAAATATCTCGACTTTGTATGCTTCAATTTGTTTAATTGGAAATTATAAAATATGTTTTCGTATTTCAATATTATTTTTTCTTTTTCCCCCCCCCCCCCCCCCCCGTTTGGATTAACGTATCCAATTAGCGAACTCGATAATATATGTATATCATGTACATACAGTGATTTCTTATTCTGAACACATACATTGTATGATTTGTTTGTTTGAAAAACAAAAAACCTATCACAAGAATCTCATTGGATCCATGCTCCGTGACGTCATCCGTCGTCAAATTGTCTGACACGATTCTTATAAGGAAATTGAAATATTGATATTTATCGAGCATCGTACGATGACCCAGAGTTTAAATGACTGAGAAATCTCCTCTCGCAGCCCAAATCCCCCACTAATCAGACTTTGAATATCAATAAAGTCATAGTTCGTAACGGTAATGCAACTATTTCGTTGCGTTAAGGTACCAACTTTAATGTATGAGAGGTCAAAAGCTCTCGGCCGGTCCTCAAACCCCGTTAGAAATAAAAAAATTGGACGAAAAAGGCTTTTTTTCTTGTTATTCCTTGGTGGTGGCTATAATTTACCCAAAAAGTAGGATCGCGTCCGCCCGGAGGGACTCTCGCTATGGAAGAAGGCTCTTGCGTTAACGCTTGCTTGTTTCATTTCTCTCGCGTGCTTTAAATTTCTTTTCTAGAATATGGGTCTATGTTGTCTTGCGCTTCTTCAGACGGCAGATTCACCGCTTCGCCGAGGTCTAATCAAGACACGCCCAACGAAGTCAGCCACAGAATCGGTCACGGAACGTTGGACGGTGAGGCTGTATCCGAAAACGCCGCCTTGGCCAGATACGCGATCGGAATAGACGCGGATATGCACTGGGAAATGAACTACCACGAAGCGGCTATATTCCTGGAGGTAAATCGCCTCGTCTCGCCCCACCTCGATCAGACTAATCGTCTTTCCCCTTCGCCCGCAGGAGGGAAGGAACAACGAAAAGTTCGACTCCCATCCGAGACACCCGGAGGATTTACCCGCTTATCTCCTAGTTCATAACAGCTGGTATTACGGCCTTGACCTCTTGACTTCCCTCGTCCTCTTAGCCTTGGCTTTCGTCGAGGATCCAGCTGTGCCTCTGTTCCAGGTGAGATCATGCGCAGGAGAAACCGTGCTACCGTGTCTTCAATTTTTAGAGCATGTAAACAGATGATAAGACACACCGACTGATATAAACAAGAGTCTTTAAATTGTTCACACAGTTTCATCAGCTTGTGAAACAAATTAAACGACTATTTGCTTTTTGAGCTATCGCAAGATGTAATCCGTGATTCATAAAAGTTTGCTCACTTCAAAGATGTGACGTTGACCGTGTCATTCAATTTCTATGATTTCGTTCAGCTACCCGTCTGGGCGCACGGATCCATAGAACTTCTCGCGTTGACTATTATCGGAGTAGAATTGGCCCTGAAGTTGCGTTGGATCGGATGGGGAACGATTCTGAAACACAAGCGAACGATGCTTAAGGTAGGGGTTTCAACTTTATTTCAAACAATGTCGGTCCAACTGCGTCGTTGAAAAAATATCGAGTCCGGTATGCAAATTATTTTATTGTTCAATGTCGCCACCTCAGTTTGTAGTAGGGCTGGCTTGCATAACAGAAGGTGCGTACGATGTAATAAACGATAATAAGCTTTACATTGATACCAGACTAATCCGGTGCAGAGCTGACTTACGAAACACAGGATCAGCCGAGACTATTTGCATGATGGATCAACAACTTGGCTCAAAAAAACTGCAAATACTTTTCATTTTTATATAAATCAAGACTTTTTAATCAATTCAACAATGCTATTAAACTCTACGGTTGAGTAACCGCTTGTCACACGAGTCACCAGCTGCGTTGCAATTATCTCATTAATGAGGCGATAAAAATGGAGAATAAAAAACTTTCGCTCACTTAACATCATACTAAATTGGAAAACAATTAATCCTCTCGTATCTCGAGTGCACGATATCCGAATGAGTCACCCAGCTCACCCGGGACAATGCACTCCTCGATACCGGAAACAAGTGGAGCATCTCGGAAGGAGATTAAGCAATCGCTCATATAGACTGTTTCAACTTCTCAGAAAACCTTTGCTTGGCCACCAAAAATGGTGATAACTTGAGCTATCGATGTTTCTTACAGTGTATGACGTTGGCGATTATGTTTGTCGAGGCAATGACCGTCCTGGTGAGACAGTCCTCGCACTTCAGGGTGACCAGGGCTCTGAGACCAATATTTTTAGTCGATACTAAATACTGCGGGGGAGTGAGAAGATTCATTAGACAGATACTTCAGACTTTGCCTCCGATCATCGATATGCTGGGGCTGCTATTGTTTTTTATATTGACCTACATGGTTCTTGGATATTACATGTTTTCCGAGATGAATAGAAACTTTGCCACTCTCCAAGACAGCTTTGTTAGCCTGTTCGTCCTACTGACGACTGCTAAGTGAGTTTTTCGACGCGTTGACTTCTTTTTTTTTTTGTGCGTAACGCTGCGATTCTGCTAAACTGTGGAATTTTTTTAATTACAGTTTTCCAGATGTAATGATGCCGTCGTTTTCTAGAAACAAGTGGTATGCAATTTACTTTGTTTCTTACCTATGTACGATGTTGTACGTTATGATGAACCTGATGTTGGCTGTTGTTAATGAAACTTTCACAACCGCCGAAAGAGACAAGTTCAAAAAATTATTACTCCATAAGAGAAGAGCCTGTCAACATGCGTTCAAGCTACTCGTTTCTAAACAGAATCCGGAAAAAATGCAATTTAGACAATTCCGAGGTCTGATGCGATACTACGCTCCGCACAAGTGTAATTTTTCTTTACAGTATACTTCCTCATTATCGAGTCTCAAAATTTCTTTCCACTTTCACATCTCATCAGAATCAATTCGGCCATGTCATTTGATAAACCGAATTAAACTCATCGTAAATATAATCCTAATCAAATTCAGCAATCAGAGACGTTATCTTGATGTTTCGACACATGAATGTCGCTGGTAACGGCACCTTGAGTTCGGACGAATTCGTCGAAGTCTATGACGCCGTTACGCTTCAATGGGATGCACAGTACTCTAGCATTCCATGGTACCACGCCGCATGGCAGCCGTTGCAGATACTATGCAAAGGGGCTCACGCAGCGATCATGTGGCCTTACTTCGAAACTCTTGTTTGTAAGCGAATCAAAGTCACACAATCAATAATCGGAAGAACCGGATATCCGATACCCTGCGTATTTTCAGATACCGTTATCATAGGAAACGGAATCGCCATGTTCGTTCGTCTCCTCGAACCATCTAACAGCATTCAAGAGTCGGCTCACGCGTTTGCAGCCAGCTGGGACACGTTTTTATTCGTGTCTCTATTTCTGCTAGAGGCTTTTATACAAGTTTTGGGACTCGGAACTAGGCAGTATCTCAACTCCGGATGGAATCTCTTCGACTTAGGAGCTTCGGTGTCGACTCTGGGCGCCGCGTTCTGTCTCTTGCTGTTCCCCGGAGATACTTTCCTCGTCGTTGTCAGACCCCTAAGATTACTTAGACTGTTCAAAATAAAAAAAAGATACAGAGACGTGTTCGGTACGCTGGTCATACTCTCGCCTCTGATGTGCTCGACGGCTATAGTGATGCTGGTACTCTACTACTTCTTCGCAATAATAGGAATGGAATTATTCGCCGGAAACGATATGCGAGGTTGTTGCATGTGAGTATCGTCGTTCTCGAGAACGTTCGATTTCGAATATTGACAAATTGCTATCTTTCAGCAACACGACTGTCGAAGATTTCTACAAATATTCGGCAAACGGAAGCACGGCGCTCGGGTACTACTACCTAAACACGTTCGACAACCTGATGGCCAGCGGTATTACATTGTTCGAATTGACCGTCGTTAATAATTGGTTCATACTGATGAACGCTTACGCCTTTACCGTCGGACTATACACGAGAGTATACTTCATGGTGTTTTACCTAATCACAATGATAGTTCTGACCATTGTTGTATCCAGTTTCCTGGAAGCGTTCAGATTCCGGATTCAGTACAAGAGGTCAACGTCCAAACGAGAAGGTGAATCCTCTTCGTTTCAATCCATCGGTCTTTCGACGGCGATAATGATTTCATTTTTTTTCAATACAGAGGAGAAAATGCTGCACGAAGAAGTCGAGCTACGGTGGGACGAGCTGCAGTCCGTCGTTCAAGACTTTAATTTACTCGAACAATTGAGATCGACGTTGGTCGTTGGTGTAAGTTTATTCATTTTCAGGGTAACCGGAATATCAAAAATTGATATTATTAATTCTTATTTTCTATTTCACAGGGAATTACCACGTTCATCGGATCTCGTCCTCGGACCAGAGAAGTTCTTCAGCACAGAATGTACACACATGAGATATACGAGTGGCTGGCTGAGGCGGAGCTAGAGGAGAAGAGAATCGGCTCTGGGCCTATCGGCAGTTTCGACGAGCTTGAATCTGGAGATATGATCTTGCGCAGCGATCACATAATATCAAACGGAGATCATTTATCGCCCCAGCATCATAACAGGGGTGCGAGTCCTACGTAACAAATTAATTAGCGAAATTATAACGACCCTTTATTGGTATAATTTTTATTTTACAATATTGACTAAAGAAAACAGTTTCTCCTTCCAAAATGTTTCATTTAGGCAGCCAAAACCGTGAGCAGCTGCTGTTTTTATTTATTTTAAAGTTACCCTCAAGCTTATCGAGCTTGTTTTACCATGAATTATTCTTCGTCATGGTTTTTTTTTTTACTATCGGTAAAGAACTGAATCACTTGACTTTGTAGAACAGAGTTCCAAGAATTTATATTCGTGTATTCATTGTGTGCCTAGATTTAGGTACTTCGGCTACGGCTCTCGCATATCACTTCGTGTCTAGAGCTTCGCGATTCCATAAAATCATAACTAGAGACTGTAAAAGAGAAATGTTAGACCCTAAATAGCTGCATCTAACGATACCGCTAATCACAGGCGCTATAGTCACATTTTGGACAGTTGAACAAATATCCAGATCAAATATTTAGTTACAGTATATTTACCGTCTGACCCTCCGCAGGGGTCATTGAATGGACGTTTTTTTTTTTTTTTTACTTAATAATGAAGATTAATATAGAAATTATTCATCTATTGTTTTAAAAATTAATTTTCTAATTACGTATTTTTCATATACGTAAAACAATTTAGAAATATTGATTTTATCGTAGCATCTGTAATGCTATAGTATATAAAATTATAGGCATTATTATGTGTATAATAATAATAATAATAATAATATTATACACGATTGTGATCACTCGACCATTTAGAAAAACAGTATTGAAATTATTATTGTGTAGGCTAGACGAAAGAGAGAAGAAGAAGAAGAAAAAAAAAGTAATCACGTACTTCTTGAATTAGTATTTTATTATTCTCTTAATTTTTTCGAAAAAAAATATAATATACCTTGTACTTTTATTTATAATTTATAATTTAATAACGATCAAAAAAAAAAGTGTATTTATATGTTTTCGTTCTCGTTTTTTGTAACAACATGATTCCAATAATTTAATTTAATTTAATTTAATTTAATATTTGTAACTAAAACGTACTAAAAGAAGCGAAAAATTAATTTTATTGTAACTCTTAATTAAGCTTTAATAATTTAAACTGAATTTTTACGCAGCTCTTAAAAAAAAATAAAACAAAAAAACAATTCTGAGTACGTAGAAGAAAAAAAAATATATACACGTAGTATATTTATTACTTTTTATTGTAATATATTTTTTTTTTTCCATATTACTAATCAAATTTTATTATTGTTATTGAAAAAAGAACAAAAAACATTACTTCGATTAATTGTTACTTGATTTATACCCAACGACGCTATAAATTGTGTAACTAAAAAATAAAGAAACTTAAGTGTATTTCTTTTCTATATATTATCAATTTCATTTTTATCATATATTTTTTTTTTTTGCAGAATTAAAGACACAGAGACGATTCTAGTTTAAAAGATAATTATATTATCAGTTTTGAAAAAAAAATAACAGCTCCGTTTTTCAGCTCTCAATCTTCACCCCAGGTCCTCCCAAGTTGGTCTGAGTAACTTCGTACCCGAGTTTTTCAAATCTCTCAGTTATCTCTTTCACAGTTTCATCGGTAGTGTCGGGACGTAAAAGGACATAGGTGTACCCGCCGCCTCCAGCCCCGGTCAATTTTGCTCTAAGAGAATATTTCCTCGCCTCGGCACATATTCCGTCTATCGTCGGGTGCGAGACCTGGCAAGCCGCGAGTAGATTCTGATTGACGTCGATCAATATCTGTAATAAAACGCTGGATTAGTCCCCGAGACGATGCACTTTTTCCCAATCGTCTCACCATCAAATCCTCGTAGAGGTCGTCGAGCGTTGAATCATCCACGACTTTCATTCTCTTGACGATATCCGAAGCCTCCAGGGAAACGTTGTCTATGGATTGCAAGATCGGCTCGTAGATATTTGGATATTTGTCTCTGAGTCCGGCCAACTTTTCAACCAACGCTTTAGTGCTTCTGGGTACCTTGGTATCCACCAGTAATACTCTCATGCTCTTGGCGTCGTCGATCGGTCTCAAAGCATCGTTTTTCCTGAATTCTACTATAGACCCGTAGGTGCAAACGGCGTTATCGATCCCCGAGGGATTCCCGTGCATTATTTTCTCGCATTGTAAAGCAAACTTCGATATTTCGTCGAGCTTCGCTTTGTCCAATGTCGTGGATCCGCCCTTACGCAATTGGACGTAGTGCAGGAAGCAGGTAGTCAGAGTGACGGCGAACGAGGCGGAGCTTCCTAGACCAGAACTTACGGATAGAGTCGTATCGACGTGGACACGAAACGGTTTCGTCTCCGAAAGGTCTCCGGATTTGAGAACGCTGACGAATAGATAGAAAAAGGCTTCCAAAGCCAATTTTTGAGACAAATTTGAGTAGCCGATGATTTTTTCAACAAAATTTTCCACGTGGTCGTAGAGTTTGTTAGAGTCGAAGGAAATAATCGAGGAGTTATCGTCCCTGAAGAAGTAATCTTGGATATTTTTCAAGGACACTCTTTCAAAAAGACCTATTTTCGGCAGCGATAAGTAAATGTGCAATTGATCTTGACTCAGTTCTTCGAATTCAAGAGTCGTACGCAAATCGAGGCTCCCGGCTAGCGCAGTTTTGCCATAAACTACCGCGTGTTCTCCGTAGAGTATCAACTTTCCAGGCGCTGATACCTTGAAGCTGATCATTTTATCGGAGTCTGAAAATTCTACAGGAAACGACGGTGAAAACTACTGGCTATATTCTTTAGGCCTTCTGCTTTTCCCACTCCTCCGGCGTCAGCGTCTTTTGAGAGAAAGCGTGTATCTCTTTCAATTCATCTTCCAAGATTGAATTAACGAGTCTGAAATAAGATAGTGGACAGAAATGTACATAAGGATAAATATAAACGGTTGAAATGAAAATAGGAACTGCGTACCTGTGCCTTTGCAGAAGAGGCTTTCCCGCGAAGGAACTCGACACGATCAAGACAACAAATTTAGCTCCACAGCCGTCTGAATCGTCCACAACTTCCTATTGGATCAATTAAACGGAGGAATTTATTCAGATGATAATTATTCAACAAAATAGTCGAGAAGAATCAATGCAAGACACTGCGTTTCAAAGAAAGTTTGTCTCGCTAAAGTTTGATTCACTTTGGGATGCGATGCGCAGACTTCAGAGGTGAAAATCACCTCTGATAACAATGTGAAACGACTTATCGTTGGGATTCTGGAGTTTTGCTACACGGAGAAAACCCGACACGAGTCGTCAATGTAATCACATTGATCACCAATGAGACGTTCGAAAAAAAAAATCTTTCTCATCGGTGAGCAATGTGAGAACAGTGGCTAACGGTGTCGCTTCATTGGTCGCCATTGAAGGGCAAACGATGCGTGCACAGTCATAGTTCAAGTGTCTCTTTCATTGGTGAGCAATGTCCAGCTCACTACTACTGAGTGAATCGAGAAATATTCGAGAAGAGCGCCAGATTCAGTAGTGAGCTGGACATTGCTCACCAATGAGAAAGGCACTTGAACTATGAATGTGCACGCATCGTTTGCCCTTCAACGGCGACCAATGAAGCGACACCGTTAGCCAGTGTTCTCACATTGCTCACCGATGAGAAAGATTTTTTTTCGAACGTCTCATTGGTGATCAATGTGCTTACATCGACGACTCGTGTCGGGTTTTCTCCGTGTACTTCCATCCCACGTTCAAGTTCGCGTTATATTGCAAAGTGCGTCTCTCCAAAGGATTATGAAAAGGGATCAAAGTTCAGGTGAATTTACATCTGAACAGAGTTTGAAACTCGTCACAAATTGAATCAAACTAAGAGCGAAGAGTTCTTATTCACACTGATATCAAAGATGAGGTGTAATCAGCTATTATTATGCACGGAAGGAGTGAAACGATACAGAATGAATATCAATTTACACAATATTTAATATAAAATACATGAATCTTTACAAAAATTCTTCCAGATAGTCTTACACAATTCAATACTCGGACCAATTGATCAGGTAGATTTGATCTTGGAATAATTCCCTCTGAACTGTCTATAATTGAAGTAAACGAAGAACATAACAAAATGCGCGCAAGAGTAAAGAGAAATCAAGACTGGGAACAAGTCAGGGTATTTTCGGGGTGGTTCTACGCCCAACAGTCCCAGAGTTAAGATCGCCGTTCCGATCATGGAAAGGTAGAATAACGGAACAGCGAGATGGGAATAGCGTTTGCGATCTTTAGATAAAAGGTCTCCGAACATCAGCCAAACGGAGACGACGTAAAACGTGGTCACCGCGAGGTAGGCGATGACGAGATGGTCCTTGAGGTACAAATGCGACATGCTGAAGTTCGAGATAATCAAAAACCACAGAGAAGCAAAGGGATCGTCGCGGGTGTGAAGCAAAACGGGAATGGCCACTAGGAGAATGCTCTTTTCGTGTACTTGAAAAGAGAACAAAAAAAAGGCCAGAGAAGTGTTAACCAGGGAGATAACAAACTTCTCTTTCCTTGGTCTGAAGAAGAGATCCAGATTCGAAGGCAATACAGAAGCCAGCGTGGCTACTAGGCAGATTTTCGCAAGCTCAAGGTCACCGAACGTCTTGCGCAGCTTGTAAACGACGTTCACGGCGCACCAGACGTTCGCGACCTTGTCTTCGAAGATCCCTCTAGCGAATGGAAACAATCTATGTACAACGTCAACCAGCGTTTCTACGTCGGTTAAAAACGGACTCCAGACAACGGCGAAGGTCGCCGATACGACGAACGCGACTTTGACCAGGTTCTTGAAGCAGATTCTTCGTTTATCGAAGCTCACGTTGGTCCCAAGAATGTAAAAGAAGAACGGAAGAGCGTGGTAGAGCTCCATCTGTTTATAGTTCAGCGCCAGGGTAAACAGCACAGAGGCTGCGAGGACCCGTTCCGTTAAAACGAGCGTAACTGCGGCGACGAATAGCCCGAGGGACACGCAATTGTACTGAAAGTGCCCGTGGTCAATGAGGATCAATCCTGGGTACATGATCATCGATATGAGGAGCAGGTGTCCCTCGTCGAGGTGAAAAAAGTCTCTTATCGGCCTCGAATTTCCCCTCAGTTTGGAAGCAAAGTGGAAAACAGCTGGGATGTAGATCAGGATATCAGCTATGACGACCGAGAGTCTCATGAAGAACTTGTGGCCATCGGATTCGAAGCCTCTGCTCCGTTCCAGTGCCACAAACTCGGGGTTTGTCCCGTTCGCCACGTAACCGAGCAACAGACTATGGTACGCGGTCAGAGGGGGGTAGTCCAGACCCCAGTACTGAAGGTCGTTCCGTGTGGAATTTGTATACCACTCTTTACACGGTAGATTTAACGTTATCTCCTGCCAGTGTCGCTGCGCCTCGTAGTCGCCGAACATCGGCGCCTTTCCCTGACCGCTGTAAGAGTGGTACGTGACGCACCATCGCAGTAATAGTCCGAAGAGGAAGATGAGGACGAGACGGATATTTTCGGACATCATTTTTTCTAATTTTAGATCGTTTTTCTCGGCGATTTTAGGTTATATTCTTTTTTGGCACAGCGTACGAGAACACTCGGCGATTTTGAGGTTATAGATTAAGGTTAGGTTAGTGTTTCCTTCGATGTATTGTATAACGAGGAACGGTACGCGTGGCATTTATTGACGTGAGAAGATGATTCGATCTACTTACCACGTGGGAAGCGGACAATTTTTCGGAAAGCTTATTCCTTATGTGATCGACAGAATATGGCATATTCGAAACTCGATTCGTGATTGAACGATTGACTCGATTGTTTAATATTTTATACCGTTTTGATTCTGATTCGGAGTCAGCGCTTGACCAACCGGTCTCAATCTTTCAATGATTATTATCGACTGATACAGACAAGAATTATATTAGATACCCTGAAAAAGAGGAAAGACAATTAAAAAAAATAATCATCGTAGATTCTCTCATCATTAAATTCATCTTCATATTCTATTTATTTATTTGTTCAATCCTGTTAACAGAAGAATTGGTTTGAATATGGTCGCTCTTTTGACTAGAGTCACGTTCGCCGTCGCTGGCGACGAAATCGAAGACGACAGCCAATCAGATCGCGGACTCACATCAAATGGATGTGCGCTGATTGGTACATCAGCGCGTCGCGTCGCATCGTGCAACAAACAATCGACAGTGGCCAATGGAAGCTCTGCATTTTCATGTAAAGCCGCTGTCTCATCGGCATTAGAATAATTTTGATGAGAAAAAATAGAAATACAGTGTATATTTTATTGTATTTTTACTTCATTTATTTTTTTTTACTATAAATTACTGTGTTCTTCACTTATTTAATCTACTATATTAATTTTAGAAAATAGTCTTCAGGCCTGCAAAGAGAAGCTTTGTTTATCAGGAGGGATAATAAATTTCTATATTTTATCTGTATTACACCTGAATGAATTATAACTACGTTATAAAAATAGAAATTTAAACAATTCAGCATCGTATCGTTTATTTAAAGTTTTATACTTCTTTCCTACGGGACAAAAAATGAAAATAAATTGATGAGTAATACAATACTCTCAATAACAACAATCGCTTTGAATTTTAAAATTGACATTTTTATCATCGGAAGATCATTTATTTCTTATCTATCCAACGACTTTTCAAAAACATCCGAATTGAAATTGAAGCTTTATCTTTCTACTAGTTTGAAATAAAAAAATCTTCAACATCTTTTTTTCCCTATCTTACATCAAAGAATCTCGAGTCAATAAAGGTCTAAAATAATTTCTATCGATAGAAGAAGCTTAGAAAAAGTTTCTCAAGCCTTTATTCAAATAATTTTCGACACTGTTTTGACCCCGGAGCCGCGCTGCGCAGTGTCTACTGCGCATTAAGTGACAGCTGTCACGCGTCAAGTTCCTTGATCCGTGAATTAGACGCTAGAGACACGATCGTTCGAGATAACGGCACATCGCCTACGTACGATTCAAATGTGGTCATGAGGTATTCCTTCAATTCCTACGAGTGTGCCGAGTCGTTGATCGATCGTTGACCAAAAATTCTAGCATCGACATAACCTAACCTAACCCAATTCGGTGTGAAGAGTGAAAATGGCAAGCTACAGGCAACGTAGATTCTCAGAATCTTACCAAGAGTTCGACGACGATCTCCGAGGCTCGAGACTCAATGCGTCCAGGTCGACGGCTGGCAACAATAACGTTGATGTTCCGATGGAACTCACATCCGTCGCAGTCATTCCCGACGGTAAATCGAGAGTGTTTTACTTCTAGCGGCGTTACGGTGAGTTTTTTCATTCTCACACCACGTATTTCATGTCGTAGATACGTTCACAGTCGCCCAGGCAGTGAATATGCTAGGGTTTGGTAAATTCCAAGTAAAATTGTCCCTGTTTACCGGACTCTGCTGGATGGCGGACAGCATGGAAATGACTATACTCAGTATTCTCAGTCCCACGCTTCACTGCGAATGGGACATCACCAGGTATCAACAAGCTCTCACTACGACGGTAAGTCACAATTTGTTCAGATGTTCGATTATTCACAAGTTTTGCAGACAACGCAAAATTCGATCTCGATCAGGTCGTGTTCTTGGGGATGATGCTGAGTTCGACATTCTGGGGAAATCTGAGCGATCGATACGGAAGGAAACAGGCATTGACCATATGTGCTGTGCTGCTATTCTACTACGGATTTCTCAGCGCGTTCGCTCCAAACTTTTTATGGATTCTCTTGCTCCGAGGATTGGTCGGTTTCGCTATCGGCTGCGTACCACAATCGTGAGTGATCGAGATCGATTCAAACAGCTGATAGAATCATTGCATGTACAGCTAAGCTTGTTTCCCATTATTATTATTTTTTTTTTAGTTTATCATTTTTATCACCTTTCCTTCGCTTTTTTTTCTGTTCGGCTCACAGCGTCACCCTGTATGCAGAGTTCCTTCCCACAAAACAAAGAGCCAAATGTGTCGTCCTGCTCGATGTGAGTTCTCAAATGCCATGTAATGTTGATAGTTTATAAAAATATGTTAAAATCATCAAATTTTTCAATCGCATCAAAGAAACAAAGTCAATTAGAGGAAAAACTCTGATCAAACTTCTTTATCGTTATAATTTATATAGTGTTTTTGGGCGCTTGGAGCATGTTTTGAAGTGGTGCTAGCTTTAGCCGTGATGCCGATCCTGGGCTGGAGATGGCTTCTTGTATTGTCGACGCTTCCTTTATTTGTTTTTACTCTGATTACCCCGGTAAGTAAAGCAAAGCTTGTCGAATAGTGACTCGAAAATCTTCAAACACTGCGCAACTACTTTCAGTGGCTCCCGGAGTCTGCGATGTTCGACGCAGCCTCTGGCCGCATGGACAAAGCTCTCTCAACGCTCGAGAGAGTCGCTAGAGAAAATGGCAAGCCCATGCCTCTGGGTAGATTGGTGATAGATCGATGCTACCCCAGCGGTAGAGGAAAACTTCGCGATTTGCTATCTCCGGAGATGCGAAGAACATCGATTCTGCTCTGGCTAGTATGGTCGGTACCTCCGACACGCGCCCAGACTCGATCGAGTCTTCCGATCTGATGATAATCAACAATTCTAGGATGACGAGTGCCTTCTGTTACTACGGTTTGGTGCTCATGACGACCGAGTTGTTTGGGAGTCTACCGGGTGAATGCGGGACCTGGGAGCCTAGAGGCGAAGGAGAAAAGGCGTGTCGTTTATCCTGCCAACTCGGTAGCAGCGACTACATGGACTTGCTTTGGACGACGTTAGCCGAATTTCCAGGAATATTTTGCACCATATTCGCTATTGAAAAGATCGGTAGAAAGGGAACGATGGCTGGTCAGTTGGCTGTGTTCGCGGTATGCGTTTGCCTGCTGAGCAAAGCGTGTCTGTTGAGTCGAACTTTTCTCACGATAGCTATATTCCTCGCTAGAGGTTTGATAGCCGGGGTTTTTCAAGCCGCTTACGTTTATACACCCGAGGTTTATCCGACTCATCTTAGAAGCGTTGGGGTCGGGGCCTGCAGCGCTATGGCCAGACTCGGAGCGATGCTCACGCCTTACGTGGCCCAAGTTTTATTGCAAAAATCATTACCCACTGCCATGGGGGTCTACGCATTCGCCGCGCTACTAGCGGCTGCGGCTACTCTGGCTTTGCCTATAGAGACAAAGGGCAAGGGATTGAGCGAGGGCGCTGCTGCACCACCTTCCGCGAATCGAAATTGAGATAGAAGGGATATGAGATATTAATCAGGGTTTTTAATTGGTCGATTGAATATTTGTTACATCGATCAATCGACGTATTAGATTCATTAAATAATCCATACTTGATTAATGGACGTTTTGAATACATTCAAAAATTTGATAAATCGATTAATCAACGGTGAAAATACATCAGAGAGTCGATTAATCGATCAATCGATGTTCTAGATTCATTCGAAAATCGATTTTCCAAATAATCGACTCTTGAGATTAATTGAAAATTCGATAAATCGATTAATCAACGGTGAAAATACACCAGAAAGTCGATCAATCGATCAATCGATGTATTAGATTCATTCAAAAATCGATTTTCCAAATAATCGACTTTTGAGATTAATTGAAAATTCGATAAATCGATTAATCGACGGTGAAAATACATCGAAAAGTCGATTGATCGATCAATCGATGTATTAGACTCATTCAAAAATCGATTTTCCAAATAATCGACTTTTGAGATTAATTGAAAATTCGATAAATCGATTAATCGACGGTGAAAATACATCAGAAAGTCGATTAATCGATCAATCGATGTTCTAGATTCATTCAAAAATCGATTTTCCAAATAATCGACTTTTGAGATTAATTGAAAATTCGATAAATCGATTGATCAACGGTGAAAATACATCGAAAACTCGATTAATCGATCATCGATGTTTTAGATTCATTCAAAAATCGATTTTCCAAATAATCACCTTTTTAGATTGATTGAAAATTTGATAAATCGATTAATCGACGGTGAAAATACATCGAAAAGTCGATTGATCGATCAATCGATGTATTAGATTCATTCAAAAATCGATTTTCCACATAATCGACTTTTGAGATTAATCGAAAATTCGATAAATCGATTGATCAACGGTGAAAATACATCGAAAACTCGAATAATCGATCATCGATGTTTTAGATTCATTCAAAAATCGATTTTCCAAATAATCGACTTTTGAGATTAATTGAAAATTCGATAAATCGACTAATCAACGGTGAAAATATATTTAAAAAACTCGATTGATCGATCAATCGATGTTCTAGATTCACGTATGAAAATCGATTAATCGAAAAAAAAACATTTAAATTGACATGGTGGCCACTTTTTTGCGGAAAAAAAATTCCCTGACATTTCCCTGACTTTCCCCTGACCTAAATATAATATTTCCCTGACTGAAATTTGGACGGATTAGTGGTTATTCAAGTATGTAATAATAATGCTCTAAATCCATGGTGAAAGAAAATGATTTTTGAGAATATTTTTGATTGCATAAATGTCGCTGGGGATCTTTTATTCTGTCTTGTTTCGTATGACCATGAAATTCCGTTGCTTTTCCCTGACTGTTCTTCGGGTTCCCTGACATTTCCCTGACTTCCCTGACCATTTTTCGAATTCCCTGACTTTTCCCTGATTTCCCTGTTTTCCCTGACGAGTGGCCACCATGATTGATTAATCGATTTCAAAATTCGTTTTATTCAGATTTTATAGCTCGTTGTCTAAAAATCGTTGCAATTAACTAAAAGGATTATTAATCTGTTGAATATTTTATCAGTGAAATAGGATTAGTGTAATTATTTGATACAAAACTTAAGTAAATACACTTTATTTATTAATAATTAATTTGAAAATTGAATAATGTATGATTTTTTCAATTTTTTGTTTGTTAATTTTACACGTTACATACTTTTGCAAAAGCGTATACGACACTTTTTTGTTCCACATCTGTTAGACCTTCGTATACTCATATTTATTTATTTATCTATTTATTTATTCATACATATAATATATATTTAGGTTTTAAGATCAACGTTGATTTTTCTCTTCTTTTTCAATGTTAATTCCACAAAGCATGAAGATATACAAACTGTTAAGAAAAATACATTATACTTACTGGTATAAAAAAAAAGAAAGTGACGTAATAGCTTTTGCCAAAAGTAGGTATTTATTCATCTAATGGCCAGATACTTGTTTTATTTCACTTTGGACTATTTATTTATAATATTTACTATCTGATTATTATTTTATGAAAGTATTTTTCAACTTTTTTTGGTGCTGCAGCTGATTATTATAATTATTATCATCATTCATTAAGAAACCCGTGAATAGACATCGAGAAATGATTTTATTTCTTTTCGTTTTTTTTTCTTCCTTTTTACCTTTGACACAATAAAATATATAAGTAAAATATGAAATAAAAATGTGATATTTTTTTTTATAAACATTTAAAACAACAAAAAAAAGAACAATTTTGCTAAATATAATATAATACGTATATATCTGAACTTTTATAATGTATAATATATATATAATATTGTATATAATATATATGAAGTAAATAATACATTTTATGCTTTTCATATAATGTTTCCCCCCCCCCCTCTTCATCTCTCAATAAATTCAGTTCTAATTAAATGACTTGATTAAGTACCCATTTAATATGTATAGATACATATAATAGGTAGGTATATCTATATTTGTATATCTGTTTTTTTTTAATGGATAATTTTTTGTCTTTGTTAATAAGAATAATAACGACGACACTTAAGAATTTTTTAGGGATATACTACACGATCCACGCATAAATTCCCACTTGTCATGTTGTAAATAAGTAAATATATTATATATATATATGCTATATAATTATTCAAAATCAGATTCCATAGAGATTTATTTCGAATTTTTTTCCTTTTCTCTAAAATTCTAATTTATTTATTTTCGATCAGCGTTTGTAGCTGAAGAACCAACTCTCGACTCAGCGCCAGCACTGCTCGAGCGTCGTGTCTCTCGGCCATTTCTATCCGGTAACACAAGAAATTGATTATTATTTGATCCAATGTAAAATCGGTAAAGTTCTTCCGCTCACCGTTGAAGAATTTTATAATATCCGTAAAGTCCATTGAATTTGTCAGAATAATATCCCGATAAGTCTGGACCAGGGCGAGCGCCAGGAACAGAACAAAGTGATTCGAAGCAACGTATCTCGCTGCCCATATCACCTCCCACACCGTGAATACGTCTTCGTATATCAATTCTCTTTTGAAATCAAGGAGAAACCTGAAACAGAATTAACGAAATCGGATCAACGATGAAAATCTACCAGTCATCAATTATCCTAACGAACCATCGATAACAGAAATAGAAGTGTGTGTAGTCTCCGTGCTGATGCATTAGCTCGAACAATTCGGCGTCAAGAATTTGTATCAAACTTCTCATATTCGCAAATTGGGCGTCCATCGCCCCTCCGTGAGGAAAATTAGCGGACATTCGGTCCATCAGGTTGCAAAAACAGGCGTAAGTCTTTGCCTCGTCGTCGAAAACGACCAGAAGAGGCGCGACCAGGTCGCACATTCCCTGCATGTAGCCTGCGTCGAGTCTCTCCCAAACGTATCTGCAATAAATTTCAAATATTTAACAAAACTAGCATAATTTTTATCACGAACCAACTCACGTGCACATGATGTTGCGAAGTTTCTCCAAGTTGTCCGGCGGCACGAAGTACCAGTAGTTCCGGTCGCACCGGGTAACGTCTTTGTCTATCCTGTGCAAATTCAAAGCGAACAAGTCCAGAAGCTCCTTAGTGTAAATCCCACCCTGCGAAGACACAGGGGAGGTCGGTTCGTCCCCGTCTTCGATCGAATCGCCCAAGTCGCTGTTCTCCTCCTCGGGTTCGCACTCGCTGGAGTGGCTGGAATGGCGCAAAGATCTCGAATTGTTTATCCGCAATACACGAACACCCGATTATTCCTGTACCTATCGCTGCATTCGCTGCTGGGTCTGTCCCTCTGTCTGGCGACGGCCTCTGCCGCGAGCCACTCCGACATGGTAGTTTCGTAATTCTGTCTCGTTCCCTCGTCGAGTTCCTGTCTTTCGTTGGACGAACTGCCCCAGAGGTAGTGTCCGAGCAGATACGGCCAGACTTCGGATCTCAATTCGGCAGCTACGCCCCCGTAGTATACGAGTCTCAGGACTTGTTGGCTGTCCGTTACGCATCCGTCCTGCGACAAGAGCCGCCATCTCTCGACCGTGAGCCCCTCTCGGTCGTCCGTACTCCCTTCGACTATCTTTCCGTTCACCAGACCGGACAGATGCGTCCTCACCTGGTTGATAATTACAAGTTCGATAATGACCGTCGACGACGTGTGGTCGGCAAGTTTTTACCGTCGATAAATGGCGGCAGTATGCGAGCCAGCCGTAGAACGCTCTGGATATTATCTGACGCTTCATCGTCTGACAGACCAATCGAATCGGGTGTCCGACGCTGTTCAGCTCTGGTAAGGGGAGAGCCGGACTGTCCGGAGGGTTCAACGACTCCGACGTTTGAGGGGAGTCGCTGCTCGAGGCAGACGCCGAAGCAGAGGACAAAACCCTCCAGTTTTGAGCCACGCCTCGTCTGTAGCCCGGATCCATCAGCTCCTGGCTCAATACTGTGGAATATACGACGGTAAATCGATTGTTCGCAGGTGTAACTGGAATATCTGAAGCCACACGCACGCAAATCTTCCTGACTCGCTTTGCTGATGATCCTAAAGACGTAGTCTATCGCTTCCTGGCTCTGGTCAGGCATGGGAGACGGTCTCCTCCTCCCGCGCGGAAAAGCCTTTCCTTTACCACGCTGGGACCAGAGCGGTGGATCCAATTGGCCCATCGGTAGTAGCCCGTTCTCCAAACAGGATAAAAACGAGAGAAGGTGTCCTTGACCTGTATCGGACCGATTTATTTATTTATTAGTCTCGTGGATCGATTGCCGGTCGAATTCCGCTTGATTTTACCCGTCGGGAAGCAAATCGGAGGCCTTTGCACTCCGTCTTGGCCGACCAGAACGACAGTGCCGCCGCCTTCGCCCCCGGCCTGTTGGTGACAGTGGACGTAGACTATGTCCTCGACTCTTAGATTGAGAGCGTACTGCCAGTACTGGGACTTGTCCTCCTTTCCTTCCTTGCCGTCGCCGCCACCCCCGACTCCCCCAGCTTCTGATGAACAATTACTTGCAAAACCGTTCATCAGTTGATTCGGAGTCCACTTGATCACCAGACCCTGGGCGCTCTGGTGAAGCGATAGGTAGCCTGGCATCGGGTCTGATTGCGCCTGAATTATTGAATGTCAGACGATTAGTGAGAAATCTTGGAAACTGAATTAAACGAATTATCCT